>OX439483.1:358827696-358847696 GCA_949320155.1 Melangyna quadrimaculata
ACGATTGCTAAGAGTTTCGATTATATTATTCAGAACTTCTATGCTCTTAGAGAAGTCATCGAAATTTTGAAATTGGGCAAGTACACTCTTATGAAAACGATTATTGTCAACTATGATGGAGTTAGTAGATTAACTAACACATTTGACCGCGAGAAGAATATGAGAGAGGGAGATATTTTTACACTCTTCGCAAAGATATACAAAGTAAGATAGATATTCTTTTAAATAACCACATGATCTTTTGCTAAGACCGAGACATAGAGGGTGGTAAGATTTACCGCAGAGACCACGGCACGACACTCGTTCGGTTTATTTACTTTCGAGAATACAATTTAGGGAGTCACACGGGTTATTTTCCATTGCTTGATTCGTTAGAATTGATATTTTGAAATTACGTAATAATGTCGTTAAGTTTAATTTTTTGGATAAAAATAAAAACTAAATTTTGATAAATTAAAAATTAAAAAAGTTCAATACTTTTTTTTTAGTGTATTATTATACACGCGAACCGATGAGAGTGACATTAGTTGGAATACGATAATTAGGTTTAGATATTAGCTAATGCAGGATTCAATCGATTAGCCGAAATTCGGAGTTATGTTGACAGTTGGAGTTGTGCTGATGCTTGATGATGACGTTGGAGATAGCAGATGACAGTATGTAAATAATAAATACAAAAAATCCAAGAGAATTTATGCAGTAGTACCAAAATAGTAGAGCTGCTTGGCAGAACACTACTAAAAGAGAACTCACCCAGAAGGCAAGATTGAAGGCAATTATAATTATATAATTGTTGTTTGTTGACGGTGTAGCTCACTGATTACTATCGAGTGGGTAGATAAAATCCATTCACAAGCTGATAGGAAGTGTTGAATCAGGGTAAAGATGAAGTTCGGTGTATCAGTTGTCAGTCGATAATGTTAGGATAGCAACATGAAAATCGAGACAAGAGATAAATGTAGCGTCAAATTTGCTTTATAGGCAGAACATATACAAAGTAAAAGTTTCACTCACCGGGAAAGAGGAAAACGGCAAGCTTTGGTGTATTGATTAGCCGAAAGTTTATGACGAGCAAACAAATCAGCACAGGCACTTGAAATATGTTGAGGCATGCAATGAAAACAATGCAGGTTTTGTCTAGGCACGAGTATGCTTCAGAGGCAGAACATATACCAAAATAACAAAAGTTTCACTCACCAGGGAGAAAGAAACAAAAAGAAACTTTAACGGGAGCGATGATGGATGAGATTAGAAATTAAAATCACTTTTTACTCAAAGAAATTATACAAAATTTTAAAATTAATTAAGAAAAGGAAATTATTCACTTGAAAAAATTACAAGGACTATTCAACGTTGCATAAGTTTATGAATAAGGTTTTTGCGTTCAGAGGCATTATAAAGAGTGCATAGTGCTATGCACTCGCTATAATTCGTTTATGCATAAGGCTGATTACCTTTAATATATGTACCTTGGTGTAGAAGGGCTATAACAACAAACCGAACGATTTTTTCATCTGGGAAATTGAAAATCCGTTGAAAGTAGTTTCAACTTTCATTGGACCGACCTGGACAAGAAAGGTTTGCTTCTGTCTCCGAGATGAAACACTTATAGCAGGTTGATTTATTTATGGAAAGTTCGGCATCTGGGACGCTCGAACAGATGGCCAATGCGTAGGTGTATGTCTACTAGAAGCCGCAATAAAAAGGGCGTCACTCCAACAGAGACTCTTATATTGAACTACAAGCTTTTCTCCGGACCAATTCGTACTATAGAAAGAAATCCATTTTTCGTAAAGAATTTCCTGATTGTAGGGGCCTGGTGTGCAAAAGTGTTGTTTGAAGAAAAAAGATTTTCCCACGCCACTGGTTTTAAAAAAAGATGCCTGTCTTCTTTGTGGGAGCTGGAGTACCTCCCTTTAGCTTAGGTAAGGAAATTTAAAAAAATTGTATGACTTGTTTTGTAAGGTGTTTTTTTGTAAATACATATTTTAGCTCTTTGAAACGGAATAAAATCGCAGTAAACTTCTGCAAGACAGAGCGGAAGATTTTAAGCTTAGGTCTCAAACTTCCTGCCAAGATAAAGAGGAAACTAAGGAGGAGGATTCGCGAGGAGTTTTAGGAGTTGGTGGAACTGTGGTTTATTCGATTGATTTGGTTAAGACAAGAATGCTGTAAATTGTTAAGATTCGACTTTAAGTTGCTGGAGAAATCGCGGGTAAGTTATTATTTAGTATATGGCCAGTTTTTCTTTAGTTTTAAGTGACTCTTATTTATGTTTAAGGTTATAACAATTTAAAAAAAAGGATATGACCATAGTATTTGAGATAAAGTATTTTTTTTTTTAAATTTTGTTTTTCAATATCTCAAGAGCCGTTTGTTGATTCGAAACATAAATATTTAAGTTAAAACACATTTGTCAATCAATCAATGGGTCAATTTTAAACTATATTAACCCTAGAATGAGTATGAGTTCAATCCCACACAGAATCAATAATCCCAGACAATTAGTATAATTTTCTTTCGCTACAAAATAAACAACTTGAGCGTAGTAGTTTTCAACCTTATTATTCCACATCAAAGAGGATTGGACATTTTGGCCGTTTCATTCCGGTAATTTGAGTATTTTTTTCTAAAATCTTCGTGTTCCCCAGGTTAAAATCCATATACCATTTCATTCCATGCCATTCAATATACCTCATCCGTTGTTACTATTTTTAAAGAACATTCGGAAAAAGCACAGTTTATGAATTATGAATAAATAACATTGTGGTTAAGTGTATTATTTAATAAAGATCTAAGAATTATAAGTCAGCTGATTTTAGAGTGGAGTACGCAGGAATCACAGGTCTTTAAAAGCTGCAAAGTTAAACTTATTTGCTTGGAACTCTTATTTATTATAAAATATGGTTATATTTGCTTTTTTTTTGTATAGTAACTTTGGAAGCGATTTTAAGTGTTTCAAAAATGTTCGCAAAAATGCTTCTCTAAATCATTTTTTATTTATACAGTGAAAAATTTTTGGAACTTTTAAAATCGCTACCAAGGTTGCTTAAAAAAAGATGAATATTATTACGATATTATATTGCTGATACGAAACATAAATATTTAAATTAAAGATAAACGCTTAAGTTCTACTTTTTCATCAGCATAAACTGTCATATAAGTTCTTATGTTTAACACAAATGCTGAAGTTGCTTTAACTACAACAATGATGCAAACATTGGGCGTTGCACTTAGTAAATTTGGAATGAATTTTAGAATTTCGTCTTGATATACTCTAGACCATGGACGTATTAGATATGGACTGCTAGCCCATTGTGGTTTCCATACAAAAACCCCATGGATAATAGGTCACCGCTCGTTGGCCTATTGGTGCAAAGTGGCAAAAAAAATACTACTTTACGAAAGCCATCTATTGCCACTTGTCATAACAACCATATTTTGTCAAAGAAGCTAAGGCCACTGTTATGATACTCTGTTATTAGTTTGACGTCTGACATTTAGTTGCCATTTTTTTTTTTTCAATTTTCAAAAATATTTTCGTCGCGATAATATATTTGCAACATTTGAATAAAAATTATTTTTGTTTGTTTTCAGAAGTTTTCTGAGGAACATGAACTGGCAACAGGTACTCCACCGAAACCTCCAGCTCCAATATTGCCTTCATTTGGCCATGATGTGAAAAAGCCTACTAGTTCGAGATCGCTGTTTGAGCAGCATCAGTTACAGCAACAAGCAAATCTGTAAGAATCTCAACACTTTATGGATGGTGGAAGTGAATCAGGAGCTTCAAGCGTAAGATTAATCAAAAATAAACAGGACAGCCTACAAGCGGGTATTGCATGGAGAAGCCGGGAAGTTCTTACCTTTCACACACCGAGAAAGCCGGACTTGGAGCAAGTGTCAAAGGGAAAACTACCTCTTCGAATTCTTTAAGCGGATGCAATGGATCAATGGATCAATGAAGCATGACGTAGACCTGAGAATATTCATTAAGAACGTCATTCATGGCGGAGAAAATGCATGAAAATCATGTCAACAATTCAGTTTTAATCGAGGACGACCCAGAACCGATGTCGCCGTAAGTAGAAATTACTGTTTGCCCATTTTGATTCTCATCAAAAACTCTTTAGATTATTTTTTTTTTTTCTAATTCCATTTAGTATCCTTCCTAATCGACTAAATGACTCCATTAGCACACTTCAAAGTACCATATTGAATGGAGTAAATTTTGATGCCACATACGCGTCACAATTAGGCCTTGAAACCAATAACTCTGGTGCAGAACATTTTAGCCGCGATGCTATTGGCAGACGTTCGATACCAGAAAAACAACATGCAGCATTGGATGCTCGCGAAACGGGAACCAACCAACGCAATAAAAAACTACGCGAAGATCGTGAACAAGAAAGTCGACTTCAATTAACTAAATCAGCAGTATTTTGTGGATCAGCTGAATCCATATCTACAAGAATAGCCAATGCTAATCATCAAATGGCAAATGGTAAAAAACCTCACTCAAATGATTTGTGATCAGAGGCCTTAGATCAACTCGGTGAGTTGTGACCTTCGTTGGGTCTTAAAAACTCGTCAAATCTCGAATCGCTGCAAACAATGGAGCAGGATATTCAAATGTCTGATGAGCCACGAGGACCTAGTGCCCTACGGAGCTCCACGGGGTCGTGGCAGAGAAGATAGTTTGAGAGCCGCTGTTGATTGCAATTCAATTTCAATGAATAATATTTTTCTGTTTTTTTTTTAGATGCCCGCAAGCACTGGCAGCTTGAAGAGGCCGATTCTGATGGTGGTTATCCCAATCGTAATGGTCCATTCTAAAGCTCCTTGAACGATGGTAAAAACAAAATTCGTGGAAAGAAACCCAGTATTATTTGGGGTATTAGTCATATGTTACGTTTTGGGAAAAATCGCACGAATGTAGTTGCTCCAATGGCACCACAAAATGATTATACAATTACAGTTAGTAATCAATTGGCTCCACAATTACTATCTCCAAATGGTTCAATACCAACGGCGGCTTTAAGTATAAACCGTGGTGGAAAAATTGCTCCACTCATTTAACAGTCACCACCACCTCCAGCTAGCAGCAGTGCACAAGGCTCAACATCTTCCAAATCTTCATCTTTGGCTGCTTTACATCAAAATCACAGATAAGCAATACCTAGATAGGAATCTTTCGTTCGTATCACCCCCCAAAACCCATTTGTTTACATTGTTGTTTTTGTAATTTCATTTCGTGTCGATGAATAGATGGGAACTGCAACAACAATTTAACGCGGTGAATTTGATTTGTTTGACAGTTCATTTTTTTTTTTCATAAATGTGCTGTGCGAAGATTTTTATTCCGGTGTTTGTGATTTTCATTAAAAAATAAATTAACAAAAAAATAATTGTTTCACCAAGCACAATGCCCGCATGGCAAGCGGAACTTGAACGAGTCCTTGAATTTCAATGAAAAATCTTTTGGTGCTTTCATGTTTCTTTCTTCCAATTCGCCAAAAAGCTACTTGGGCAGACGATGCGCGATGAGAACTTTTTGTAGAACTCTGTCGCCTCCGAAGGGGCCCTGTTTGAGCAGAGTATAGCAAAGGGCAAAAGACCTAATTATGTTTATGAAATTTAAAAACATAATTTCAATTTTTTTCAGCTCTACAGCACAATAATTATAAAAAAAATCTCGCCAACCAATAATAAGGTTCGAGAAATCAACAAAAATTAAATTCACCATGGCAAATTTGACAGCTACTATATTCTTAGTTTTAGGCTGGTATTCACCAAGTGATCATAACTTAAGAGCCTCCTAAATCTATTCACCAAGCAATATTAACGGACATTTACAAAAGTTTATTTATCATTTATTGCAGTTTTTGCAATTAAGAACAGATGAGATTCACACCATTGTGGGTGCTTTCTTTTATCCCCATACAAATTAATTCTGGCATATGAAGGTTTTGTCGGTGTTCCAAATGTTTCGCATCGGCTTAGGAGACCATTTTGTTTTTTAATCCACCACTCACATGGATTCACGGATGGGAAAAAAAGAGTAGATTAAGAGAGTTTTCTCTTACTCACCTCAAATAAATTTTGCGGGTGTTTAAGGGGTACGAGTCGGGCCTCTAGGCTCAAACTGACAGGTAAGTTTTTTTTGTTGTTTTCGTTTTGTCAAAAATCTGACAGTTCTAAGTAAAATAAATTATGTGAAATCTAAAATCATGTAAACTTTTTATTTTAATATCAATAAAAGTTTATTTACTCGTATAAAAGAATATTTTTAATGTCATTAAAAAGTTTGTTGTGTTTATTTCTAGCTGCGGTACAATGTGAAAAAAGATTTTCATTTGGTTCCCTAAGACCCTCTTCGATTCTGAAGAAGCATTCCAAGCGAAGAAATGCGATGTCGCAGCTATTATTCAGTCACACTCGAAGGGACGAAAACAACGCAAGCTGTATCTTAAACTTCGTGAGAACACAATTATACTGCAATCATATTGCCGACGGTTTTTGGCGATTCAAGCTGCCAAAAGAAGACCAGAGGCTGCTGTTAAGATTCGAGCATTCATTAAAGGCTTCATCACCAGAGAAGATCCACCAAATGGTGAATGAAAAGTTCATTGCCAATGCCAAGAGATAGTGGCTTATAAGATTATCAAAGGAGTTACCAACAAAAGTGCTGGACATGAGTTGGCCTTCCGCAGCCAAAACATTGTCAGGAAGCCTCTACATACCTACATATGGTGCATCGGCTTCACTTAACAAGAAATTATAGTCAGCAGCTGAGTAATGAGAAGAAGCAATTTGAACTCAAAAGTCACAGCTGAAAAGGTCTTTAAAGGTCAGTTTTTTGTTAAATTAATTTATTTCCCTTCTAAATAAAGTGTGTTTTCCATATACCTACCTAGGTAAAAAGAAAAATTACCCGCAAAGTATTGCCAAATGGTTCGAAAAAGACCACATTTCCAAGGAACACTCGGCGCAAGTTAGTAATTTTGTGACAACAGCATTAGGTTCTGAAGAACTTAAATATTCCTCACCTTGCGTCAAATACGATCGACATGGCTATAAGCCAAGAGGTCGATTCATCCTCTTCAGCAACAAAGCTATCTACCTTCTTGACGCAACAAACAAAAGCATCGACTGCCATTGGCCAAAATTGATTTTGTGCTAACGAATCACAGTGATCATCTGATGTTGGTACGAATTCCATTAGACTAAAAGAAAGACCAGGGTGATATTATTCTAGAGATTCCTGCAATTATTGAGTGCTGCACGTACATCATTCATACAGTTGGCACAGCAAACATAATCTGTGGTGTGAATAGAGATTCGTAAGTTAAAAAGTTCTTTCTCTTGAAATAACAAATAGAATATATCTTAAAATTGGTAGAAATTTAATGGAATTGCCAGATAAACCACTTCGTAATTCCAAAACTATCTACTTCATTGGGAAATAATTTTTCCAATTAAAAATGCTTTTGGTGACACTTAGTAGACTTAATTTGAAACAGTTTTGATAGTACAGTTACGGTTTTGATTTTTTTAGTTTATAGGTTCTACCTTTTTCTTAACTTTTCTTGGTATGGAGGTATTCAGCCTTATCGGCAATTTCGGGAGAGATTGTTCTACTCCCGATTTTCATTTTTCCCTGGATTCGAATACTCCTTTCGTCAATCTCCCCCGGATTCAATCTCCCCCGGAAATTACTTCGAATCAGTTTCGAAATACTTTGAGTGAATTTATATTCTGAAATTATTTGTCTGTCAAAGTTTGAAAATTATTTTATGAAATCAAATTAAATATTTGAAGTATTTGTGGTGATTAAGACCTATTTTGCATCGTAGATTTAATTCTCATGTAATGGAAACGCGTAAAAATATTCAAAAGTTAAAGAAAACTATTTTGTTTGTCTATTTTGTTGTTGTAATATTTTTGTTCTCTCCCTCTGTGCAAAACTGTGTTACTTTATGAGGGGAAAAAACCCGAAAGTGTTAAAAATATTTCCAAAATGTGTACAAAATATAAAGAAACAATAACTTAATATAGATCGCTTAAAACAAAACCAATTTCTCCTCCAAGCCGTTTCCCCTTTAAGTCTTTAGCTTGTTGTAGAGTGGACATACAGCCGCACATACCAATACCGATGGACTTCTCGGTAAACGTAATGTTGGATTTTATTAAAATGCCTATATTTTTAAACCGAAACCAAAACTTATCCTTTACACCCCGACTCCACAGGCCATGAACGATGTCCATAATCCAATCTACAATCTGATTTGTATGGATATGTCACTGCTTGGACATTGATTTTTGCGACTGAATGGGATTTTTTTTTAGACATGTTCCATAGTCCGGCCATCATTCATGGCCTGTGGAGTCCCCCGAGCAAGTAAAAAATTATAAAACCTTCAAAAATAGGTAGTAATATCCTTCTATTTTTAAAATTCTTCAACTAAATTGAGGCGAGTTTTTTCCAGGGAAACATCATTCATTTTCCCCCGGGAAATAGATTTACGATATCTAGTTTTTTCCCATTTTTCGAACATTATTTATGATTGGACAGTCTCATACCGGGAAAAAATCCTTATTCCCGATAAGGCTGATTATTTACTTAAGCCAATTATTTCAAAACAGACTATTGGCTACAAAAAAATTGCATAAATCAGACAGGGACTGTACCTTGCAAAGAATATAAAAAGTCAAACTAAGTACATATAATATGCCAAATTTTGATTTTGGAACGATTTTGAGTATTAGAACTTTTTGAGTTAATACATTTTTGGAAAGTCTTTTTTGGCAACATATTGATTTTAATCTTTTTAAAGAATTGGTTTAAAAATATCAAAATTACACAGCACATACATAATTATGTACATAGAAGGTAATGGTTTATATTTTTGGTAAGAATCTAAAATCGATATCGTTGTTTTTTCTTAAAATATTTGAGTTGAAAAAAATATTTGTTAAGAGTTTTATTAGTAGCAAGTAGTAGAAAGCAACAAAATTAAATGCAAGCTTTGAAAACTATAAACAAAAATCTTTCTGTCGTTCCTCAATGAGTAGTTGCTTTCGGAGGACCTTATACCTTATACTTTCCTTTTAAAATTGTGGCTTTGATTACATTATTCATTAAGCGCTTAACAGCAAGTCTAGTTCCGTTTCAAAGTTCTTTTTGATTTTTATTCCGAAGCATGATGATTGGTACACTGACTTTTATTCGAAAATTATGGGGTGGCTAAATCTATGGCAGGAGGTAAATCTAGTTAATTAAGAAATTCTGTTGGATAGTTCACTACGTCATCTTCGTCTATAATATAATCGATTGACTTATATGATACTAGTTCACCAATTATTCCATTTTGAATATCCCAATTAACATCGTTAACATCTTTATTTTTTCCTGCTAATATTGCTCGTTTGCTCAACCAAGCATGATCTTTCTGTCGCTGTCCAATATTTGGAAAAACTTTTTTAATCTTTAATTTAATTCTTCTTGAGTTTGGGTAATCTCACAAAAATGTTCCGGCAATGTTATTAATCCATCATCAATGGGCATTTTGCCATTACCAATATTCAACAACTGCTTTGAAAACAACGGCCGATGAATCGTTTCGCAATTGGACACTCATATTTATTTTCAATCTGATTGTTTTGACATATCTCAAATATGATTTCAAACATGCATTCATTTCATCCGCTGGAGTTGATTGTGGAACTACGCGCAATAATATAAAGAAACCGCCAAATAAATTTTGATTGTTTTGAAGATATTCAAAGCTTCCAATGACTTCTTAAGAGCCATCGTGCATTCATCCCACACAATAATCTTACATTGTTGTAATACCTGTGCTGTTTCCAAATTCTTTGGAATGTTACATGTGATGGGTGTTTCATTAATATGTATGTTCAATATGTTAACTTCAGTAGGCCGAAATGTTGTTTTGTTTGACTTTTTTTTTACCATAAATGACAATAATAAAATCTGAATTTCCGGTTTGATTCTATAAACAAATGTTGTTTGATTTTTCTTCGTTTTGTTGACATATTTTTTTTTAACTTTTAATTTTTTTTGTCATAAAAATGGTAATTTTTCATTTATACAGAATTTTTTATACACAGACCTGCTACAGAACAATACCTTTCCAACAAAAAAAAATTCATCGAATTCGTAGCTACCAAACTTGAGATATAAGAACACAAACGAACAACAATTCATTTATATATATATATATATAGATAAAAACTTTCATTTTAATTTATTGACAAATGTTACACTTTTCCACAACTATTTTATTTGTTCCTAGTGGTCGTACGATAGGAAATGAAAATTATGAAACGAAATTAATGTTGAACCGGTTCATATTTCACTCTTTAGCCTAGTACTCACCTCTTTGTGAAATGAAAAATAAATACGGTACAAATTCACGTGAATATTCATTATGAACCCATTATTGACGTGAATATTCAGTCCTCAGTTTTCTAATATTTGATACTCACTTTGAATGAAACAAATATTGATTTGTATGAAAGTTTTTCTGACAGAATCTTGACAAAATGCTAACGAAGACTATTTTCAATACCATGGTTTCTTGTCTTTGCTTGATGGTAGCACTTTAAATTCAAAAATAAACGACATTTAAGTCCAAAATAATTCCTTATGTTATTTAATTAAATTATTTTTCAACTTTTATTTTGAACTTGATAAATTAATTGACAAATGTCACACTTTTCCACAAATTTTGTATTCTTTTCCTAGTGGCTGGCTGCACGTTGCGAAATGAAAATTATAAAATGAAATTCATTTTGAACCGGTTCATATTTCACTTTCACATTTGGTTACTCAGCTCTCGTGTTGAATTTCATCGCTGTGAAATATGTGTCACTTTTATATGGACATTTTGTTTTCACTCGAAGTGAGTACTAGGCTTTACTTTGACTGATTTGATGGATTTATAAAATGTATAAGAAAACGTTTGTAACGATGATTTTTATTTGTATGATCATAAAAATACATTTATTTTGATTCGCAATCCTACCTTATGTTTTTGTGGAACAGAATATATTTATAATTATTGAAATTAGCTTTTTAAGCCACAGTTGTTGTTTTGTGACACAATCCCCTTTCAATTATATTGAAACATATTTTTGTATTTATATTCCAGCTTACATCGAAGTAAGGTGGTCAATGCCGAGAATTATAGGCAAACAAGCTACAATCAAAAAATTTTCGCCGCAAACAACTTTAACAACAAAGATTCGAATGAAGAATCTATTTAACATTGTGGAGACATTCAGGAGTGATGAAAACAAGAGTTGAACTGATTTAGTAATTGCATGATCAGTTATATCCTTTTGAAGAGAATATTCATGTCTTCGGATTGATCTTTCTTTTTTTTAAGATTTACTTATATCATATCAGAGAATTCAATGTATAAAGATATTCACCCTTATTACGGTTGTCGTTTTACTAAAACGACACGTCCCTGGAGGCGTCAATTGATGTTTAATTCAAACGAATTTCGTCATAAGGATGAGATACGTGGAGATTGGACAGAAACTGTCGCCTCTAGAGCCTTGTCGTTTTACTGTCGTTTTAGTGAAACGACTATCATAATAGGGGTGATTAGTTTTCCAATTGTATGCATAATTATTTGTATAACAAATTTGTCAATAGTTATATAATTATTGAAATGTAACAGTAAAATTTTACTAAATAAAAACATACATACATACACTTGAATCATTGTCAAAATCAATAACATTTTATTTTGTTAAAGCATCATTAATCTTCCTCATAAAACTGTTATACTTTATAGAACATATTTAAAAGAAACTTGTTTCTTTTTGTCTTTTTATTTAAATTTGTTCCTTTTGCGAATCATATATATTATGTTTATGCATTAATAAAAATAAGTTATTTACAATAATTATACATAGTTACAAAAATAAATACAAATTAATAAAAGTATAAAAACAAAATAGTATTTTTTTAACGGAGCAGCCAATGAAAATCCAATTTCATGGCCTGGACAGATTCTTTTTCGTGGTTGTTTTTTATCAGTCGATTTCGAAGGGCCCTCTGAAACAAGTTTATCATCAACATCAAACATATCTTCCTCCCAGTCGATGTTTTGAGATGCTTTGATTTCCTCCTGCTGTTCATTTACAAAATCACTTGAAGACAAATATTTAAAAAAAAAGGTATATTAAACCAGCTCTAGACAATTCAATTGCAAATCTTACTTTTTCTTCAAATTCTTTTCACACGAACAGGGAATGAATAATTTTTGCAAAAGTTTACGAATTACATGTCTATCAATAGAATTGGCAAAAATATGTCGGCGTAATTCATTCTGATCGCCACCCTTCGAATCTAAAAACAAATGACAATGAGATATTTTTCCATCGCGACCTGCACGACCGATCTCTTGCACATAGCTCTCGAAATTTCTTGGCATATTATAGTGAATGACTGAACGGATGTCTGGTTTATTGATTCCCATACCAAAAGCTATTGTAGCCACAACAATGCGAAGCTCGTTTTTCATAAAGCATTTTGTATTGTTCGCCGGCGTGATGCTGGGAAACCAGCATGATAAGGTTCTGCCTGCCAATTAACGCGTTTAGGTTTTTTAGCGCTCGCTGGTACATTGTCGGATTTTCTATCCTAAAAGATTGAGGGCTTGAAAAGAAAAAAACAACAAATAATCAACTCCACTAACCTGCATGTAGGTTCTTATTTGTCCAGCAATTCATTCGCATTCATCACGTCTAGTGCAGTAGATAATAATCGACTGGCAGTCATCGAATCTGCAAGGAAAAGCAAAAGGACAAAAGATGTAGGACGGTCCGAAATTATTTTCTTTGTGTGCGTGAAGTTTCAGATTTAGACAAAGCTATACAAAAGACGATTCTTATCTTACCTTTTACTCAACAGTAATCCGATCAGAGCTGTGTCTCTATTTTTATCCTTCGAAACTGACAATATCAAATTGTCCGGTAAGGGAACATCACTAATGATTCCTTTCTCTCCATCCGGAATGCTCAAATGTCTGATTATACTCGTTCTAGTGGGTAATGTTGCCGTTGCTGTCAAACCCAAGACAGTTTTTACACCCAAATTCTTTTGTAAAACCTTACAAATCATCAAATAGCTAGGTCGGAAATTATGACTCCATTGTGAAACACAATGCGCCTCATCGATACATGCAAATGCAATGGGCGGTAGTTTTCTCAAAATCGAACCAAATCCGGTTGAACGTTCGCCGGCCACCACTGCCTCGGGCGATAACAACAAAATATCAATTTCTCCATTATTGATCATTTCTAGAATTTTTATTCGTTGTTGCGGAGTTTGATTGGTATGCAGGCAGTGAGCTCGTAGAAAATGTGGAACACCATGAACTTGATCCTCCATCAAAGATACCAACGGCGAAATTACCAAAGTTATGGAACCCATTTTTTTGCTATATAAATAATTAGGCAGTTGATAGCAAAGAGATTTTCCACTGCCAGTACTGAGAGTTACCAATGTCGATTGGCCGGTGAGAATTCTCATTATGGCCCGATCCTGGCCCTTGCGGAAGTCAGTGTGGCCAAACATCCTAAGCACTTCATAGACTTCTCCTGTTGCTGCTGGGATAGATCCGTCAGGATTAAGTTCATAGATAGCGCCGCCTTTGGAAACTACATTGGGAGCATTGAGTAGACCAGCTTTTTCAAGATTTTATGCCCTATATATACTTTTGGTGGAGATGGTGGGATTTCAGCTGGTTTTTCTGTTGCTGCTTGGATTTCTTTATAAATTTCAGCGACTATGTCTTCTTCTGCTTAATTTTCTTTGCCATCAAAAGTTTCTTCCTCGTCATCTTCTTCGCCATCTTTCTTATACAGAAGCGTGTTCGTTGCTTCTGGAAGTTTATCCAAATTCCGGCTATGCACAACCAATGCACTCTGACTGGCCATCTTCTCTGCCTCTTCTAGAGTTAAGTAAGGACTATCATCATCCATATCCACAGTAGCTGGCAGAAGAGAATCACATTTAAGTTTGCACTGCTGGCAAAATGCAAACCCGGCTGACCGCACTGAAAACAAGTCAAGATCCCGCCATCACATCCACCCATGTTCATTTCGGGTCCAATCAAAGCGGCTGCTTTCTTCTGTTTCCATTGGCTCTTTTTGTATTTAGAGAAGTTTACTGTTTTCTTGCCACGAACGAAAACCTTCTTTTGGATATTGATCCGGACAAAATTCTCATTCAATTTTCCAGAAGCCACTTTGTCAGCTAACTTGTTTTTTAGTGCTTCGCCTTTTTCATTCACTATAAAACATGTCTTGCTTACATCAGTTTTTTTTATTCCTCCTATTTTTTCGCTTACATTGTTAATATACTCATCTGCAAATCTTACTTTTTCTTCAAATTCTTTTCACACGAACAGGGAATGAATAATTTTTGCAAAAGTTTACGAATTACATGTCTATCAATAGAATTGGAGCGCAATGTTTTTTTTTATTCTATCTGTCAAAATTCTCGACATGATTGAGCAAAACTGGTCTATTTCTTGTGGCGGAAGTTAGGGCACATACGCATGGAATTTCAAGGGTGTGATTCTACTTTTTGATTACATTTTCTTTGTTTTCAATAGAAATAGTAATAAATATTACTGGATTTATATGCCAGAAGCAATAAAAGGCTATATCAAATAAAGTTTTTGTTCATAAACATTTAGAAGCATCAATTTTATTGACAAAATATTTTATTTTTCAGTTTTTGAATTTAACGGATTCCCTTTTGTGAATATCCGATTCACCAATTGAGCACATGACCACGTTTGAGCAAATGCCCTAATGCATACATACAAAGCTCGTTTTGTCCCATTTAAAATGCATTGCAACTGCACACATCCTTTCTGAATAGGGCATAAATCCTCTCAATTCAGCTTGTAGGGTGAAAGAGCATGGACACCTTAAGTCGGTTCTCTAGGTAGTATTTTCTCTATGGCTGCTAGCTGGAGGTGGTGGTGGCTGTTAAATGAGTGGAGCAATTTTTCCACCACGGTTTATACTTAAAGCCGCCGTTGGTATTGAACCATTTGGAGATAGTAATTGTGGAGCCAATTGATTACTAACTGTAATTGTATAATCATTTTGTGGTGCCATTGGAGCAACTACATTCGTGCGATTTTTCCCAAAACGAAACATATGACCAATACCCCAAATAATACTGGGTTTCTTTCCACGAATTTTGTTTTTACCATCGTTCAAGGAGCTTTAGAATGGACCATTACGATTGGGATAACCACCATCAGAATCGGCCTCTTCAAGCTGCCAGTGCTTGCGGGCATCTAAAAAAAATACAGAAAAATATTATTCATTATAATTGAATTGCAATCAACAGCGGCTCCCAAACTATCTTCTCTGCCACGACCCCGTGGAGCTCCGTAGGGCACTTGGTCCTCGTGGCTCATCAGACATTTGAATTTCCTGCTCCATTGTTTGCAGCGATTCGAGATTTGACGAGTTTTTAAGACCCAACGAAGGTCACAACTCACCGAGTTGATCTAAGGCCTCTGATCACAAATCATTTGAGTGAGGTTTTTTACCATTTGCCATTTGATGATTAGCATTGGCTATTCTTGTAGATATGGATTCAGCTGATCCACCAAATACTGCTGATTTAGTTAATTGAAGTCGACTTTCTTGTTCACGATCTTCGCGTAGTTTTTTATTGCGTTGGTTGGTTCCCGTTTCGCGAGCATCCAATGCTGCATGGTGTTTTTCTGGTATCGAACGTCTGCCAATAGCATCGCGGCTAAAATGTTCTGCACCAGAGTTATTGGTTTCAAGGCTTAATTGTGACGCGTATGTGGCATCAATTTTAGGATTAGGAAGGATACTAAATGGAATACAAAATGGGCAAACAGTAATTTCTACTTACGGCGACATCGGTTCTGGGTCGTCCTCGATTAAAACTGAATTGTTGACATGATTTTCATGCATTTTCTCCGCCATGAATGACGTTCTTAACGAATATTCTCAGGTCTACGTCATGCTTCATTGATCCATTGATCCATTGCATCCGCTTAAAGAATTCGAAGAGGTAGTTTTCCCTTTGACACTTGCTCCAAGTCCGGCTTTCTCGGTGTGTGAAAGGTAAGAACTTCCGAGCTTCTCCATGCAATACCCGCTTGTAGGCTGTCCTGTTTATTTTTGATTAATTTTACGCTTGAAGCTCCTGATTCACTTCCACCATCCATAAAGTGTTGAGATTCTTACAGATTTGCTTGTTGCTGTAACTGATGCTGCTCAAACAGCGATCTCGAACTAGTAGGCTTTTTCACATCATGGCCAAATGAAGGAAATATTGGAGCTGGAGGTTTCGGTGGAGTACCTGTTGCCAGTTCATGTTCCTCAGAAAACTTCTGAAAACAAACAAAAATAATTTTTATTCAAATGTTGCAAATATATTATCGCGACGAAAATATTTTTGAAAATTGAAAAAAAAAAAATGGCAACTAAATGTCAGACGTCAAAATAATAACAGAGTATCATAACAGTGGCCTTAGCTTCTTTGACAAAATATGGTTGTTATGACAAGTGGCAATAGATGGCTTTCGTAAAGTAGTATTTTTTTTGCCACTTTGCACCAATAGGCCAACGAGCGGTGACCTATTATCCATGGGGTTTTTGTATGGAAACCACAATGGGCTAGCAGTCCATATCTAATACGTCCATGGTCTAGAGTATATCAAGACGAAATTCTAAAATTCATTCCAAATTTACTAAGTGCAACGCCCAATGTTTGCATCATTGTTGTAGTTAAAGCAACTTCAGCATTTGTGTTAAACATAAGAACTTATATGACAGTTTATGCTGATGAAAAAGTAGAACTTAAGCGTTTATCTTTAATTTAAATATTTATGTTTCTTATCAGCAATATAATATCGCAATAATATTCATCTTTTTTTAAGCAACCTTGGTAGCGATTTTAAAAGTTCCAAAAATTTTTCACTGTATAAATAAAAAATGATTTAGAGAAGCATTTTTGCGAACATTTTTGAAACACTTAAAATCGCTTCCAAAGTTACTATACAAAAAAAAAGCAAATATAACCATATTTTATAATAAATAAGAGTTCCAAACAAATAAGTTTAACTTTGCAGCTTTCAAAGACCTGTGATTCCTGCGTACTCCACTCTAAAATCAGCTGACTTATAATTCTTAGATCTTTATTAAATAATACACTTAACCACAATGTTATTTATTCATAATTCATAAACTGTGCTTTTTTCGAATGTTCTTTAAAAATAGTAACAACGGATGAGGTATATTGAATGGCATGGAATGAAATGGTATATGGATTTTAACCTGGGGAACACGAAGATTTTAGAAAAAAATACTCAAATTACCGGAATGAAACGGCCAAAATGTCCAATCCTCTTTGATGTGGAATAATAAGGTTGAAAACTACTACGCTCAAGTTGTTTATTTTGTAGCGAAAGAAAATTATACTAATTCTCTGGGATTGTTGATTCTGTGTGGGATTGAACTCATACTCATTCTAGGGTTAATATAGTTTAAAATTGACCCATTCATTGATTGACAAATGTGTTTTAACTTGAATATTTATGTTTCGAATCAACAAACGGCTCTTGAGATATTGAAAAACAAAATTTAAAAAAAAAAATACTTTATCTCAAATACTATGGTCATATCCTTTTTTTTAAATTGTTATAACCTTAAACATAAATAAGAGTCACTTAAAACTAAAGAAAAACTGGCCATATACTAAATAATAACTTACCCGCGATTTCTCCAGCAACTTGAAGTCGAATCTTAACAATTTACAGCATTCTTGTCTTAACCAAATCAATCGAATAAACCACAGTTCCACCAACTCCTCGCGAATCCTCCTCCTTAGTTTCCTCTTTATCTTGGCAGGAAGTTTGAGACCTAAGCTTAAAATCTTCCGCTCTGTCTTGCAGAAGTTTACTGCGATTTGATTCCGTTTCAAAGAGCTAAAATATGTATTTACAAAAAAACACCTTACAAAACAAGTCATACAATTTTTTAAATTTCCTTACCTAAGCTAAAGGGAGGTACTCCAGCTCCCACAAAGAAGACAGGCATCTTTTTTTAAAACCAGTGGCGTGGGAAAATCTTTTTTCTTCAAACAACACTTTTGCACACCAGGCCCCTACAATCAGGAAATTCTTTACGAAAAATGGATTTCTTTCTATAGTACGAATTGGTCCGGAGAAAAGCTTGTAGTTCAATATAAGAGTCTCTGTTGGAGTAACGCCCTTTTTATTGCGGCTTCTAGTAGACATACACCTACGCATTGGCCATCTGTTCGAGCGTCCCAGATGCCGAACTTTCCATAAATAAATCAACCTGCTATAAGTGTTTCATCTCGGAGACAGAAGCAAACCTTTCTTGTCCAGGTCGGTCCAATGAAAGTTGAAACTACTTTCAACGGATTTTCAATTTCCCAGATGAAAAAATCGTTCGGTTTGTTGTTATAGCCCTTCTACACCAAGGTACATATATTAAAGGTAATCAGCCTTATGCATAAACGAATTATAGCGAGTGCATAGCACTATGCACTCTTTATAATGCCTCTGAACGCAAAAACCTTATTCATAAACTTATGCAACGTTGAATAGTCCTTGTAATTTTTTCAAGTGAATAATTTCATTTTCTTAATTAATTTTAAAATTTTGTATAATTTCTTTGAGTAAAAAGTGATTTTAATTTCTAATCTCATCCATCATCGCTCCCGTTAAAGTTTCTTTTTGTTTCTTTCTCCCTGGTGAGTGAAACTTTTGTTATTTTGGTATATGTTCTGCCTCTGAAGCATACTCGTGCCTAGACAAAACCTGCATTGTTTTCATTGCATGCCTCAACATATTTCAAGTGCCTGTGCTGATTTGTTTGCTCGTCATAAACTTTCGGCTAATCAATACACCAAAGCTTGCCGTTTTCCTCTTTCCCGGTGAGTGAAACTTTTACTTTGTATATGTTCTGCCTATAAAGCAAATTTGACGCTACATTTATCTCTTGTCTCGATTTTCATGTTGCTATCCTAACATTATCGACTGATAACTGATACACCGAACTTCATCTTTACCCTGATTCAACACTTCCTATCAGCTTGTGAATGGATTTTATCTACCCACTCGATAGTAATCAGTGAGCTACACCGTCAACAAACAACAATTATATTATTATAATTGCCTTCAATCTTGCTTCTGGGTGAGTTCTCTTTAGTAGTGTTCTGCCAAGCAGCTCTACTATTTTGGTACTACTGCATAAATTCTCTTGGATTTTTTGTATTTATTATTTACATACTGTCATCTGCTATCTCCAACGTCATCATCAAGCATCAGCACAACTCCAACTGTCAACATAACTCCGAATTTCAGCTTATCGATTGAATCCTGCATTAGCTAATATCTAAACCTAATTATCGTATTCCAACTAATGTCACTCTCATCGGTTCGCGTGCATAATAATACACTAAAAACCATAAGTATTGAACTTTTTTAATTTTTAATTTTTCAAAATTTAGTTTTATTTTTATGCAAAAAATTAAACTTAACGACATTATTACGTAATTTCAAAATATCAATTCTAACGAATCAAGCAATGGAAAATAACCCGTGTGACTCCCTAAATTGTATTCTCGAAAGTAAATAAACCGAACGAGTGTCGTGCCGTGGTCTCTGCGGTAAATCTTACCACCCTCTATGTCTCGGTCTTAGCAAAAGATCATGTGGTTATTTAAAAGAATATCTATCTTACTTTGTATATCTTTGCGAAGAGTGTAAAAAATATCTCCCTCTCTCATATTCTTCTCGCGGTCAAAATGTTGTAGTTAATCTACTAACTCCATCATAGTTGACAATAATCGTTTTCATAAGAGTGTACTTGCCAATTTCAAAATTTCGATGACTTCTCTAAGAGCATAGAAGTTCTGAATAATATAA